>WOUA01000063.1:179080-189299 GCA_021397985.1 Sporothrix dimorphospora
TTGCTGGGCCACCAAACTTAAATAGTTATTTGGTCTGGAGGATACGAAATGAAACCATTAAAAGAGAATTAAAAAAGTTTGCCGCCCCCCCCCCCCCCCCCCACAAAAAAAAAAACCCTGTGAACTGATATTAACGGAGAAAACGGCATCGATGTCTGCGTTTTTGGTTTGGTCTCATCTTGCGTGGCTTGCATTAGGGCCAAGCCACGCCGTATTCCCATCCCCCCACTCCTCTCTCTTCAACGCCACGATTTTAGACGGCTGAACAAACCAAGATACGGGGGATACACTTTCCAATGAAGAGTACGTCGTACAAAACAGCCACCCGCGCCGAGCCGTACGTGAATCAACAAACAGCCGCCGGGGGCCACGCGGCAAGACATGTTCATTCTCAACACAAATGCTCGACCGAGACGTCCACCAGCTCCTTGTTCGTCGCGGTGCCGCCTCTGCCTGAACAGGCACGCTAAATGTGTTGTCAGGGCTGTCGCTAAAAAAGCGTTTATGCTTAGCAGGTTCATTGCTTTCATATAAAAGTAGAAAAGGAGGCGAGATGTAGGGAGACTTGATTGTACGAGGACTCTGTACGGAGTAATTACGACGTAGAAGAGGGAGATAGGGAGGAACATACTTTCCCATTTAAAGCAATCAAAATCAATTCTTTGCGGACCACGCGTGTTGTGCCTCTATGCCTATCAAACCACAATGTCCATCATTTCCCCCATGTCCCCTCATGTCCAGTCCTGCTTGACGCGGGTTCTATGCAAAATATGTCCCATTTGGGTAGCCAGCTGTTTGCTTCCTGGCTAGCTAGGCCAAGTGCGGAATGCATTGTAGGCGGTATGGTGTATTACACTAGGCGGTTTTGTTGGCAGAGAATTAAGCTTTTGCGTTTTGTTTTCAAATACTTTATGCAGGTACGTCGCGTACAGAGTAATACGGGGCATAAAGTATCCTTTTCGCGACTCTTGCCTCCTTGGACATTGGGGGATGGCTGTACGGAGTGCGGAGTAATTACGGTATGGTCGAGACACAAGATACAGCACCCACCGCGGCGGGTGTCGGCTACACGATGCTGAGCCCCCGCGACGAGACAAAAGGTGGAGGCTAACGAGAGACACACCAATGGGCAGCGACAGCCAGGCAGCTGAGACGGGCAGCTGAGACAGGCGGTCTTTGGAGGTCCAGAACAATCGTATTGGAGAGCACTCCGTAGAATGTCAAACGCGGTCAACGGTTCAGAACTGTAAAACGAAAAAGAATGAGAAGGGCGATGAGCCAATAAAATGATGCGTTGTGCAAGATGGCGCAAATATTTCACGTAAACATTCATTCCAGTGCCAAGGCATCGCACATCGCGGCTTCTTCAGCCACGGCACGGCGCCGCCCGGTAGCCAAGCGGCGCTACGCAACGACACAGCCGGTTAAGGCGCGCCACGGTTTCATACTGCCGTAAGATAACATACTTCACGTTAAATGCCAATAATCATAATCAATGCACGGAGAAAAGACATACAAGAGCAGCATGCTTATTATCACATTAGCGGGGGCGGCCGTTTACACCTCCTTCAGCACGCCAACACCACGGACACAACCGATAGCCCCACGCTCTCCGCCACCGAGGTCGACGTGATCGAATACCTTGACGGTGCCGTCGTTGTGAACGTACTAATCGGCAGCATCGCACCCGGCACGCTGCGGATGTCAAATCAGAAGACAATACGAAGGAAAAGAATAGAAACAATGCCAAGAATGGGAAGCGGACTGATTTTTATCAGGATATGAAGCCCCTACCAAAATTAACAAATACACTTCCCCATAAACGTAAAATAAAAAATCAATGTGGACTCGGTGGAGTACGGCGTAGATCGGTAAGGTTACCTTGGCGTGTCGTGCCGCTGAGCCTTTCAACCCACAAAATGTCCATTGTTTACCACACTTCGCCCACATGCGCCCCCCTGCTGGGCGTGAGACGTGGATCTAGATGCACAAGGCGGCCGATGTGTGCTGCTAATTGTTTTTCATTTCTTTCGGGCTAAGCGCGGGCAACCATCTGGCCTGGACCGTTTACCGGTGGAGAGCGTCAACGTGATGCCAAAGAAAGCTTGCAAGTTTTACCTCTTTCGCAACCCCAGCCCCTGGCGAGGCAACCTCATGTTGCCTTTTTCGGATCCGCCCAGAAGAAATCCACAAAGGGTGGAACGGGGGCACAGAGATTTTTTATCATGTGCACTGGCGTCCAAGAAGTAAGTTTGTGGTTCTGCATTTACTTTGTTACCTGGCCGTGTTGTACTGCGGTTTCATTGCTTTTCCGACGCACCATGGTCATCCGTACATCGTCCTTATTTTTCTCTCGTATTTCCTTCTTCTGTTTTCTTTCCCATTCCCTTTTTCCTCGTTCTTCTTTCTTCTTTCTTGTATTGTTTATCCAGCCTTTGTACTGCGTGTTTCCTATCCACAACCGGCACTTTTGTAGTCACTGCAGCGCTGCCAAGGCGCTGCCTACTGCCTACTCTCGGTTGCTTTTCGAGTTACTTTTCTCCGCACGTTGGTTTTAAGACCAATATTGTATGTGTGGAGGGGAGTCTGGCCATGTGCAAGCATGCACGTGTGAATTAGGTAGTGATTTCTTATGGATGTAGAGTCGCTAGGGACTTGAAGTAAACGTCTATCAACCGTCAAAGCTCAGTTAAGGACTGTGTGGCAGCGTATGGTGTAAAATAAAGCGGAGAGATCAAACAAATGATGCATTTGTCGTTTTTGTTAATGTTTCCTTAAGATAAAATCTGTCATCATTTATTGTTTCGGTCTTGTCCTTACATGTTATAATTTTTAAAAAATTGAGTCTACACTTGTTTGTATCCGCCGTATTTGTATACGGACACTCATAAACCCAGGTGTCTGATACCGTATGTCGTACGATAAAAAACAATATTCAACTTGGCCAGAGGGAGAGACCAACGAGAAGGAAGGTCACCGATGGGCAGCAACAGGCAACAAGACAACAGTCTTTGGAGATCAGGACGAATTGCATAGCAGAGTGCTCCGTGGAACCATAAACACGGTAAACGATTCGTCGGCCTGGAGGATAGCCGTAAAATAAAGAAGAAGGAAAGAGAGGAGAAAGGAAGAAGAAAAAAAAGATTAAAAGAAAAGACGGACAAACGAGTCCGTTGCCTGTGCCTTTCGTTTGGTCCAACCTTGTGTGGCTTGCACTTGTCCAAACGGCACTGTTTTTTCACAGGAGCGCATGTGTGGCTTCCCGCAAAGAAGAAACAAACCCGCCATCTGACGTTGAACAGAACAGTGGCAGAAAAGATGCCCGCGTTCGATTTGTTTCGTGTATGGATATGCGCTGTGCTGCATGTGTTTTCAGTATTGTCTTTTCTTATCTATTTATGCCATGGCGTTTCCAACCCAAGTCCAAGCCCCATTTGTTTTCTACTCGCTGTTCTGATCTCGCGGAGCAAAGTTGCACCTCCAAGTCGACCCGAAGGCCGGCACCCTTGCGTGGCTGCCCTGCAAGGTCCCGGAACATAAAAAATGGCAAATAAATGCAACGAAGAATTACGATTGACGGATAAAACGGCATCAACGTCTGTGCTTTTCATCTGGTCTCATCTTGAGTGGCTTGCATTAGGCTCAAGCCACTTTGCATTCTCATCTCCTCTGACGTCTTTCTTCAGCGCCACGATCTTAGAGCCATGAACAAAACAAGCAAGAGTGGAGATGCGCGCCAAGATATGGGGAGCTCTACGATGCAGAATACGTCGTATAATAGAGCCACCTGTGCACAACCGTACAAAAACAGATAATGTTTATCAGTCGCCGGGCGCCACGCGCCCAGACATGTCCATACTTGACACGACAGCGCGGCCGAGACGACCGCCAGGTCCTTGTTCGTCGCGACACCGCCTTGGTAGAACAAACACGCCTTTATTATTACCGCCATCACCAAGAACATGCTCAAGTACGACTTCCGCTGCGGTGCTGTCGTCGCCACCGACGAGAACATATGTACAGTAGTACGCGATTGCAGGATCGCGATGAAATGCATGCAATAAAGACAAAAGTGGTTTCTAGCCAAGAACGACAAGAGATGATTGAAATTAAAAAGAAGAGGATGATTAGCCACCACCACTGCTGTCCCCTCTTTTAACATGCCTCCACGACCGAGAGGTCCCCGTAGGAAAAATAGACCCCGCCGGAGGCCGGCGACGTCACCGAGCAGGTCAGTACAGTCGATGCCGACGTGGCCGTAAACGTACCCGCAAACGACGCCCACGTCGACGCGTAGCCAGTCGTCACCACCAGCGTTGTCGTGGCGCCCACAGGAGTGCCGTCGTCCCCATCGACGGGCGTCAGCGTGCACTCGGCCACCGCTATCGTGCCCAGGTACAGCAGGTTCAGATGGTAGTCGCTACCGGCGGTTGTGCCGAGTGTCTGCGTAATGCTGAGTGTTATACTTGGAGATTTGATCGCCATAAGAACGCAGGCACCGGCGGGGGCGGAACAGGTGTGGTCGGTCAGGAAACCGACCGTGTTGTCACCGGCGGCACCGGCCACGGTCCAGCCCGTGGAGCCCTGGGTGAAGTCACCGTTGACGACAATGTTGGCGTGGAGGCAGGGCGGTGGCGAAGGAGCGGACGACGCGATGACGGAGGAGGAGGACGAGACGGCGGACGAGAAGGACGAGGCGGAGGAGGCGAAGGAGGCGGACGAGGAGGAGGCGGACGAGACGTCCGAGACGGAAGCCGAGGAGATGGACTTGCTGGGACGGCAGTTGCTGGCAAACGCCGTGTTGGCAACAAGGGCCAAGGCTAGGGTCTGGAGCCAGCTGTTCATTTTTTTTTTGTTTTACTTTGCTTGGTGGTCAGTTGTGGCGAGGATGTAGGGTGTGCAAATGCATTGCGTCGATGAACTGCGTTGGCAGCTGGGAAGAACGGAGAGACGAATGGAAGGGAAGAGTACAAGATATAAATACCAAATAATAAGCAATAAATAATAACTAATAAATACGGAGAGAATAACCAGCTCATGAAATAGGACCGTAGAACATACTCAGTACTCCGTACTGGCACATATCCCATCGGGTGTGTATCGTACGTGCACAATTTTGTTTTCAATGGCACGTACGGAGTATTCTTCGTTCAGCTCACCAAACCTGCATTTGGCATGTCTCGGCGGATTATTGGTGGCGCTCGCGAGCGCACGGCCGACGCACTCGTATTTTTGTATTGCCAGGATTATGTATTGCATCGTACTAGTGAAAAAAGTTCCTCGGTCCCCATATATCCCATCCTTGCATCCACCCACACATCGGCCGGTGGCGGTGGGCACAGACAGGCACGCAGTCACAGTGTCGCAGTGCAGTGGGCGGATGGGGGTTTGCGCTGCGCCAAGGACGACAGGACGACACTGCGACTTACGACACTTGAGAACGATGCGAACGGAAGACCAGAGACAGACAGAGACAGACAGAGAGAGAGAGAGGAAGAGAGAGGGTCGAGGAGGGGCGCCAGAGGCAAAAAACGGCAGCGCTGGGGGCGTTGGGTGGACTGTTGCGGGCCAGTCAGAGGCGCAGATGCGGTCGCAGCAAGAAAGGTCGACCAGGCCGCTGTAGCAGCTAGCGCGTAAGCGCACCAGCGCAAGACCAGGTCTGTTGCAGGCATTCGTGAGCAGTCTCGAGGATGTGGATGTGGATGGGGATGTGGATGGGGATGTGGATGGGGATGGGGGTTGAAGAAGTCAGGGCGTGTTATGCTTGTTACTGACGAGCATCTACTCAGTACGGAGTATCTCGACAAGTAGATACAGTCTGGAGATGGGAAGAGCATTCCAAGTGTGTAGGCTTGAAAATGGACTGCGCATAGCAAGCATAACTCTGAAAGCAACGGGTGATAATAGGCGTCGTCTGATCCAGGAATGAATGTCACCACTCCCGGTACGATACAAATCGACAAGCACAGAGCAGAGCCGTCAACACTGGTGCGGGCGCACTAACCTCGACAGCGTGCATGCTCCGGCGCAGCGAGGGTTGCATTTGAATCCCGAACCGTTTCCTCTTTTTGTCGATGTGCC
Source organism: Sporothrix dimorphospora (assembly GCA_021397985.1). Classification (NCBI taxonomy): domain Eukaryota; kingdom Fungi; phylum Ascomycota; class Sordariomycetes; order Ophiostomatales; family Ophiostomataceae; genus Sporothrix; species Sporothrix dimorphospora. The sequence continues at coordinate 185,162 of WOUA01000063.1, forward strand.
AATAAACTACGTCGTATGTTCCGCTAATATATTTCCAGCTGAATCTTCCCCCTGTTGTGCGTTCCACCAAGAGGTAAGTATCGATTTTATTCCGCTCTTACTTTTATTTCATTTGAACAGGAGATATTGCATTTCTACAACAAAGTTTCGCCCGACCAGACCGTGGCCTACCTCCAGGCGTTCCGCGACGCCTTGTGGACCGTCTGTCCCTGGCCGCGTGTGGGCCGCTTCCTGTTGCACGTTATTCTAATGCAGAATGCCATCTACCCACGAATCAAAGAGATTATTCAGCAGGACGTCCGCTACCTGACGTGGGCTGTGCGGCAGGGCAGGACCTGCGGTACCTTGCGCTGGATGCAGGTGTGACCGACACCAGCAACTTGTACGGCCTCGACCGGCGGAGCGGTTTAATTGAGACGGCCTACACCTTCTTTCGGGACCACGACACACTCCAGGCCAGGTTCATCGCGGACGACTTTGTCGACCCAACGACGGACGCATCGGCCCATCTGGCCAACACCGTCAACATTCTCCATGCCGGCATGTTCCTCCACGTCTGGGACTGAGACGGGCAGGTGCAGGCGTGCGAGCGGATTGTCCAATTGCTCAAGCCTCAGGCGGGTGTACTCGCCCTCGGCAACAGCATCGGCCGCGCGGTGGCCGGCGCATTCACCGGCCCAGAAGGCCTTACCATCTAGGCTGAGGTCGGCCTTCGACACGCGTTGGGCGGTGGCGTCCATCCACAACCGGACGATTCCCGCCGACGCTGCAGGCAGCCCACCCACGCCGACGATGTGCTGTCAACGCATCTATTTTGGACGGTCGAGCGTCTCGCGTGAGTGAGTACAGAAAGGCGTAACGTGTTGCCGGGCAGACAGTGCGATTTATATCGATTTAGGACTGGGTGGAGGGCAAGACAAGATCACATACGTGCAGACTTACATAAAGATATAATAAAAACATGAAAATAAAACAAATATATATATATTCGAACAGCCCTACCGAATAAGGGCCAAGAACTAAAATACAAAGAACGCCCCCTTTCTCCCCGCCTTCCAATCGTCTATGATCCTATTTCAGTTTCAACACACCTTCACGACGGAAAACGCCGAAAAGACGGCGGCCGAATACTCGTCTGTGCCCCCCGTACCCGTGACCTTGCACATCAGCACCATAGACGACGTGCCCGCCGTAAAAGGGTGATCGTACTGCGCGTAGGCTACCATGTTCGCGTCGGTCAGCAGAAAACTGTCGACGACGCTCGTGCTCCCGTCGGCCTGAACATCATTGAGGCTGCACGACGTGATGGCGATCGTGCTCGTCAGGTAGACGAAGCTAAAGGAGTATGACTGGCCTACCGCTAAATTGTCAATCGTTTGGCTCATGCTCGACGAGGCAGTTGCTTCGACCTCCAGGAGGGCGCAGTAATGGCTCGGGGTGCCGCAGGTGCCCGGGTAGATGCGGGGCGACGCATCCGAAAAGGACCAGCCGGTGGCGCCGTCGTAGAAATTGTTGTTGGTGACGAGGTTGGGGCCGGGCGAGCAGGGCACGGTGGACGGCGAGGCGCTGGGGGAAGAGACGGAGGAGACGGAGGAGGCGGAGGCGACCGAAGAGGCGGAGGAGATGGAGGAGACGGAGGAGGTGGAGGAGACCGAAGAGGCGGACGAGGCCGACGAGACCGAGGAAGAGGCCGGCTTGCTGAGACGACAATTGGCCGCAGCCGCGGTGTGAACGGCAAGACCCATGGCCAGAAGGTGGAGGACGCCCTTCATTGTCGCTTGTTGTCGTTATGTGGACCGTGGGGATGGGCGGAGGGGGTTGTGACAACAATGTTGGGAGACCAAGTTTGCGTAAAAACTAAACAGATAAAAGAAAGAAGGGAAGAACGGTAATGTTTTATAGTAAAACAAACAGGAGACGCTTCGATACCCACATCCAGTTTCAGACTAAGTGGCGTTGGCGAGGCGCTGAGGAAATGAATGGTGATAGTTTTTGTCAGGGAGGCGTTTTCGCCAAGCTTGCAAAGCACAAGATGTATCTGAATCGATAGACACTATGGGACACTATTTTCTTGGCTGTCTCAAATTGACCGTTAGGCCGGCCCGCGTCGGTGACAATGCGTCGATGGTGACAGCGTACTACTGGCCGACAATGAGTGTTGTGAGGGTCTGGGTGACGGACGAGGGGTGGATGTGGCGGGCAGAAGCTGGACGGAGTCGGTGTCCGGGGCGTAATAGGAACGATCTGCAGCTTTCCAGGTCCCGCAAAATAAGCGTGTTCCGCCAAATCGAAGATCTTGCGTGGCGCTGGAGAAGAATGCAACCCCCGAACTGATTTTGCGACCCGAAGAGGAGGAGAGAAACCTAATGGACAACGCAATGCCACCAGGTAGCTTTTCCTCGGTACGTCGAACACCTTTACAAATATGTACTCCGTACTCCGTACACCGCGCTTCTTTCCTAATGCAGCCGCAATTAAAGTTACTTGTCAAATGTTGTTGACGCCTTGTCTTGTCGTCCTATGTAATGACTTAAGCTTGTCTCCTTGGGGCGCTTGGCGCGCTTGGCGAGCCGATGGTGTCCCTCTCTGGACTATGGCGCTTGGACCGGCCGACGGCTGAAAAGCTGGGAAGCCGAAGGGCTGAAGAGCGAAAGGCTCCTTGATTCACCTCGTTTCTTTGTGAGGCGTCGAAATCTATGTCGTATTGACTGTTTTTGTAAATGAGTAGGAGCGTCGGTTCTTGGCGGTGGCTGCATGCTTTGCTTTCGCTCTGAATATTATGTCGCTAGGTCCAGATCCCTTTTCCCCCATTGTTTTTAAGCCCATGTTCATCTCCTTCTACGGAGTCGTTGTTTTTATTTCATTTGCCTATCGTCCTATTTGTGTCTTGCATTTCCCATATTCTTTGTCTTTCTCCTAATTTTCTTATTTACCATTCCCATCCCTTTTCTTTTCTTTCAGAACTCCTTCTTTCATCGTAACGGTTCCGCATTCATCATCCGCATTCACTTCACAAAATGTTTTCACAATTTTCGTACTGACGAGGCGCAGCACCGTGGCCTCGCTGGGCTTCGGCCTCGGTCTTGGCCTTTTCGCCCAAGCCATTCAGACCTCTGGTAGTGCCCAAAGTGGATGTACCACGACGCTCGAGAACGGCTTTGCCAACCCTTTGTTTGAGGCGGTCTCTGCGGCCGGGCTGGACCATTGGGAACGTCAACGGATACAGCGTCGGTTTCTATGTCCTGTTCCGCAGTCCGCCTGCTGCGCCTGCTGCGCCTGCTAACTACTGTGTAGCACCATCACCAACCCGACTTCCTGAATGTACCTCACGCAGCCCGTCACCGGCCTCGTCCCTGGACAGACCTACACCGCGAGGGCCGACTTCCAGGCTATCTACAGCCCCATACCTGCCAGCACCGCCATCTGCCACATCGGCTTTGGGATCGGCACGTGGATCAACATGCCCTATGCCTATGTCGACAACCACGTGGTACCGACCGTGTCATCCGATGGGCCGATGCCCTGGAGAACGTTTGTCTCCTCGCTGACGGTGCCGGTGGTGCCTGCGGGCCAGACGAGCATTTCAATCTTCCTGTCTGTTATCTGCAGCCAGCCCGTGGCGTACTTTAACTTTGACAACTTCAGCCTGTTTCGGAGTGTGACTGTGTGTCCGTCAGCGGCGTCCTCATCCGCGTCCTCGTCCGCCTCTTTAGTAGCTTCTTCATCAGCCTCTTCTTCTGTCTCTTCTTCTGCCTCTTCTTCTGCATCATCTTCTGCATCATCTTCTGCGTCGTCTTCTGCGTCGTCTTCTGTGTCCTCGTCCGTCTCCTCTCCGGCTTCCGCCTCTTCCGCCTCTTCAGTCTCTTCAGTCTCCTCATCGGCTTCCTCCCATTTTTCGTCAACATCGTCGTCAGCCTCGCCGTCGTCGTCCGGCAAGGGCAGCGCGTGCCGACTGAAGAAGCGCATGGGGCCGTTGTCTCGGTAGATGTAATTGTGTACGTATTTCTTCTAACTATATTCATTGTTTATGTTTTTGTTCATTTTTTGTTTATTTTATCTTCTATTATTATTATTATTATTATCCGCTTTTCTCAGCCAATCCTGGCTATTAGCGACTATTAGACAGAACCCTCCTGGG